>CM048596.1:0-2500 GCA_026413675.1 Populus pruinosa | reverse complement strand
TTTAGGGTTTAGGGTTTAGGGTTTAGGGTTTAGGGTTTAGGGTTTAGGGTTTAGGGTTTAGGGTTTAGGGTTTAGGGTTTAGGGTTTAGGGTTTAGGGTTTAGGGTTTAGGGTTTAGGGTTTAGGGTTTAGGGTTTAGGGTTTAGGGTTTAGGGTTTAGGGTTTAGGGTTTAGGGTTTAGGGTTTAGGGTTTAGGGTTTAGGGTTTAGGGTTTAGGGTTTAGGGTTTAGGGTTTAGGGTTTAGGGTTTAGGGTTTAGGGTTTAGGGTTTAGGGTTTAGGGTTTAGGGTTTAGGGTTTAGGGTTTAGGGTTTAGGGTTTAGGGTTTAGGGTTTAGGGTTTAGGGTTTAGGGTTTAGGGTTTAGGGTTTAGGGTTTAGGGTTTAGGGTTTAGGGTTTAGGGTTTAGGGTTTAGGGTTTAGGGTTTAGGGTTTAGGGTTTAGGGTTTAGGGTTTAGGGTTTAGGGTTTAGGGTTTAGGGTTTAGGGTTTAGGGTTTAGGGTTTAGGGTTTAGGGTTTAGGGTTTAGGGTTTAGGGTTTAGGGTTTAGGGTTTAGGGTTTAGGGTTTAGGGTTTAGGGTTTAGGGTTTAGGGTTTAGGGTTTAGGGTTTAGGGTTTAGGGTTTAGGGTTTAGGGTTTAGGGTTTAGGGTTTAGGGTTTAGGGTTTAGGGTTTAGGGTTTAGGGTTTAGGGTTTAGGGTTTAGGGTTTAGGGTTTAGGGTTTAGGGTTTAGGGTTTAGGGTTTAGGGTTTAGGGTTTAGGGTTTAGGGTTTAGGGTTTAGGGTTTAGGGTTTAGGGTTTAGGGTTTAGGGTTTAGGGTTTAGGGTTTAGGGTTTAGGGTTTAGGGTTTAGGGTTTAGGGTTTAGGGTTTAGGGTTTAGGGTTTAGGGTTTAGGGTTTAGGGTTTAGGGTTTAGGGTTTAGGGTTTAGGGTTTAGGGTTTAGGGTTTAGGGTTTAGGGTTTAGGGTTTAGGGTTTAGGGTTTAGGGTTTAGGGTTTAGGGTTTAGGGTTTAGGGTTTAGGGTTTAGGGTTTAGGGTTTAGGGTTTAGGGTTTAGGGTTTAGGGTTTAGGGTTTAGGGTTTAGGGTTTAGGGTTTAGGGTTTAGGGTTTAGGGTTTAGGGTTTAGGGTTTAGGGTTTAGGGTTTAGGGTTTAGGGTTTAGGGTTTAGGGTTTAGGGTTTAGGGTTTAGGGTTTAGGGTTTAGGGTTTAGGGTTTAGGGTTTAGGGTTTAGGGTTTAGGGTTTAGGGTTTAGGGTTTAGGGTTTAGGGTTTAGGGTTTAGGGTTTAGGGTTTAGGGTTTAGGGTTTAGGGTTTAGGGTTTAGGGTTTAGGGTTTAGGGTTTAGGGTTTAGGGTTTAGGGTTTAGGGTTTAGGGTTTAGGGTTTAGGGTTTAGGGTTTAGGGTTTAGGGTTTAGGGTTTAGGGTTTAGGGTTTAGGGTTTAGGGTTTAGGGTTTAGGGTTTAGGGTTTAGGGTTTAGGGTTTAGGGTTTAGGGTTTAGGGTTTAGGGTTTAGGGTTTAGGGTTTAGGGTTTAGGGTTTAGGGTTTAGGGTTTAGGGTTTAGGGTTTAGGGTTTAGGGTTTAGGGTTTAGGGTTTAGGGTTTAGGGTTTAGGGTTTAGGGTTTAGGGTTTAGGGTTTAGGGTTTAGGGTTTAGGGTTTAGGGTTTAGGGTTTAGGGTTTAGGGTTTAGGGTTTAGGGTTTAGGGTTTAGGGTTTAGGGTTTAGGGTTTAGGGTTTAGGGTTTAGGGTTTAGGGTTTAGGGTTTAGGGTTTAGGGTTTAGGGTTTAGGGTTTAGGGTTTAGGGTTTAGGGTTTAGGGTTTAGGGTTTAGGGTTTAGGGTTTAGGGTTTAGGGTTTAGGGTTTAGGGTTTAGGGTTTAGGGTTTAGGGTTTAGGGTTTAGGGTTTAGGGTTTAGGGTTTAGGGTTTAGGGTTTAGGGTTTAGGGTTTAGGGTTTAGGGTTTAGGGTTTAGGGTTTAGGGTTTAGGGTTTAGGGTTTAGGGTTTAGGGTTTAGGGTTTAGGGTTTAGGGTTTAGGGTTTAGGGTTTAGGGTTTAGGGTTTAGGGTTTAGGGTTTAGGGTTTAGGGTTTAGGGTTTAGGGTTTAGGGTTTAGGGTTTAGGGTTTAGGGTTTAGGGTTTAGGGTTTAGGGTTTAGGGTTTAGGGTTTAGGGTTTAGGGTTTAGGGTTTAGGGTTTAGGGTTTAGGGTTTAGGGTTTAGGGTTTAGGGTTTAGGGTTTAGGGTTTAGGGTTTAGGGTTTAGGGTTTAGGGTTTAGGGTTTAGGGTTTAGGGTTTAGGGTTTAGGGTTTAGGGTTTAGGGTTTAGGGTTTAGGGTTTAGGGTTTAGGGTTTAGGGTTTAGGGTTTAGGGTTTAGGGTTTAGGGTTTAGGGTTTAGGGTTTAGGGTTTAGGGTTTAGGGTTTAGGGTTTAGGGTTTAGGGTTTAGGGTTTAGGGTTTAGGGTTTAGGGTTTAGGGTTTAGGGTTTAGGGTTTAGGGTTTAGGGTTTAGGGTTTAGGGT